>CM033118.1:4515216-4564202 GCA_019321725.1 Paulownia fortunei | reverse complement strand
GTTTATCATACTTTATTACAACATCCTCAATTTAAATTTCTCATGAAATTATTTGAAATCTTGAAATGACTACGAGCTTTTATGGATTCCACAACTAGAGAAAGAAATACAGTAAATATTCTTACAGTCCCTATATTATATATCAAAACAGTATTAAATTCAATAAATCTTATTTGAATGCATTATTTTTTTTTCTCTAATTAAAAAGTAAAAAAATGAAGTCTGTTGTAGTTAAATACAATTATTTTCCAGATTTTTTTTATTTTTCCCATTAAAATTTTTAACCAAAAAATTTCTTTCATTTTTGTCGAAGGAAGAGATTATAGTCGGTCAACAAAATCATAACTATTAACTGCAAGCAAACCAAGCCAAGAATTGGCAATCCCACCCCTCTTTTTTATTTATTTATAGGGTTAATTCCACTTTACTCTCTTTGCTCTTATTGAATATCACTTTATCCTTACACTTTCAATTATCTGACTTTACCTCCTTATATTGTCTCACTTTACTCTTGTATTCTTATTGTTTCACTTTACCTTCGTATATATTTAAAAAATAATCAAATTGCCCTTACCTATTATCTATAGTAAAATTACTTTAAAATATTTTAAAATGAATAGACTTGTATTTATATTTTTTTGATTTTTTCAACTTAATTAATTAACACTTATCATTAAATTCATTTAAAATTTTATTGTACTTAAATTTTAATAATAAATTTTTTAACATAATTTCTATTAAATTTCTACATCTAGTATATTTTTATTACATATACATTTTACTTATAAGCTTCCTACTCATCATAAATATTAAAAAATATGATATATATTTTATTAAATCCATAAAATATTAGTAATAAATTTCTCATTATTAATGAAATTATCAATATTTTATTGAAAGAATGTTATATATAAAAAAAATTTAGACATAATTTAATACTATTAAAAAAATTATAAAAAGTCGAATTATCATAATTTAGTATATACTATGCTAAGTTTTAAGGAAAAAATAGTCATTTTAGTATTTAATTTTATTACTATTACTTGATTATAATGATTATTTTTTGAATTTAATGTAGTCTTTATGAACTTGATTATTACATTTATAATAAAAAAATTATTATTAAAGTGTATTTTATGTTTTTTGTATGTGACTTCTATCAACTTTGTTTCATTCTCGAAAGTTCAATTCCGGTGTGAATTTTAATATTTGTTTTCGTTTTTTGTTAAATTTTGTTATGTTTTGACTATGCTCTAGATGAATGGTAATATCAAAGTGTACATTAGAATAACAGTGACAAAGTCAGCTTGTGCAAAAGATTAAAAGAAATTATGACCACTATTATGTACTTCGTGCAAATTATGGATGTTTTCTATCACTGCTCCTCCAATGCATGTTGAATTTTTATATTCTTTAATTGGCATTCTGTCGACATATAGTAATACTTGGATTCTATTTAATGATGTCTTGTTCTATTGTTAGGTGTTTCTATGTACATCTACAAATTGGATTCCTTAATTATGTTCGGACATCCTGAAGTTTTAGTTTTAAATAGAAATGTTGATTACTTATGTCTTTTACAAACTTAACAGTATATTTAGTTTGTTTCGTATACGCTTATGGTGAATTGAGGAAACAGTTTTAATTTGTTTCTCTGTATATTTGTATAAAAACATTTTATCTCTCTAGCAACAGAAGGACCACGTTTATTCTTGAATGGGCATCCTTTTTCCAGCATTTATTTTGTCTGTGCTTCTAGTGAATCTGCTGTTATGTGCACCTATGTTTGTGTCACTCTCCCGTTAGGACATAACAGGGCATTTGACACATTTCTGACCTTTTGGAGATCATGTAATCTTCCAACTTTTCCAAGACCGCACAGCTCTGAACAGAATAAGTTGATGGCTTTGTCTAATATTAGTTCTTCAATTAACATATACATATACATATATATATTATATATATATATATATATATATATATATATATGTTCTTGAGAGCATGCTAGGCTAAACATGTCATGAGGCCAAATTAATGTAAATATTTACAGTCGTATTAAATCCTTGTGAGTTGTGCCTGAAAGTATTGCTATTGGCATTTTAAGGTCATGCTTCTGAGAAACATGACCATGTATTCTTTAGCTGTTCATCTATTGATTTTGTTAATTACCCTTGTAAAAGATACAACTAAGTGCAACTCGTAGATGTTCTAGAGTTTCTGTTGTTTCTGTCGTTGTAATTTATGAATAGTATCTTTTTGTGGCTGGGTCTGTGTTGGGTGGGGGGGGAGGGGGGGGGGGGGGAGGGAGGGTTACTGTACTTTTCCAATGTCACTCATTTTTCTTCTCTATTTAAAGACATTGAAAACTTCTAGTGGCTGCTCTTCTGATTTAAATGGAAATGAATATTCATCTGGACTATGAAGTACAATTTGCAATGAATAATGTATAACTTTGCCTGAAAAGAAATT
The DNA here is from genome assembly GCA_019321725.1 of Paulownia fortunei. Taxonomy (NCBI): domain Eukaryota; kingdom Viridiplantae; phylum Streptophyta; class Magnoliopsida; order Lamiales; family Paulowniaceae; genus Paulownia; species Paulownia fortunei. The sequence continues at coordinate 4,561,733 of CM033118.1, read as the reverse complement.
CTAAACAACACTTTCATACATAAGAAAAATACAACGTTGTCAAGGTGGCAAAAACTAATAAAACACCAAAGCAACAGGAAATTGTAAACCAAGTACTAGTAATGAAACTGGACAGAAAACTCATGCAGAATTCTAATATCCAGTCAGTTATTATGAGAAAACTTTCTGATAGAGAATACATATAAGCTAAGTTGCCACATCAGATAAGACTTTGAATCAGCCATTGATTTGAAAATTGAGAATAGTAATTAACAGAACTTTTGGGAGTATGCTTGATTTTATACATATAAATCTGTGTCCACATTATGCTTATCTCTAAGTTACACTCTTACGGCACTGGATTGTCTGGTTTTGACTTCTGAGTTTTTGTTTTTACATGTAGCTTAAAAGAGCCTAATTTATCATTTCAGGGCAGCTTCTATTTCGAGAGCTAAGGTGGTGTGTGTCTGAAAATTAAATTGGTCTACAATACTTGGCACCCAAATATTTGTTGTTATTGCAATGGTTCAAAACTTCTCTTGCACATGCTTACTTCCATATTATCTATATCTTTTCCACAGTGTTATTAACGAGGTGGATTCTCTATGTTCTTGTTCTTGGAATGATTATTGGGAAGTTCTTTCTGAATATCTATTTTCTTGAATTTAAAGATAATGCCCTTGCCTAAATTAAATGTCTTATCTTTTGCGTGTAAGGATGTAAATATATATAAACGTGAGAGAGGCAAAAATAAATTAAGGCTATTTTATATGCAAGTGTAATATTACAATACTTTTTAATGCTCAAATAATACAACTATACTCACAATTTTACAAGCACAAGGCTCTCTCACTCTAAATGCTTTGTTTTACTCTCACTTGTTTTAATGGCTTTCACTCAATTGCCTAGATGTAAATGTGTTACAAACATATCATATTTATAGGCCAAGGATTCTACTTAATTATTACAATAAAATAAGTACTAAATAAGTGGATTTGGTGGTTGTTAATCCTAACCATTCAAAATATCACACTAATGAATGGATTTATTGATTGCTAATCCTAACCATTCATAGTGTCACAGTAAATGAGTGGGTTTATTCATCAATTTGTCCAAATCAACAAGTATACTTAAAGGCTCCACTATATTTCCTTAATGGGTTAGGGAATTGCAAAGTAATATTTCAACACCCCCTCTTCATTTGTAATTCGAACATTATTCCGAAACTGCTTTATCTTTTCAAGATTGATTGCTTTGGTGAAACCATCTGTCAACTGCTCCTTTGTATTCATAAACTCCAATTGAATTTCTTGTTCGTTCATAATATTCTTGATAAAATGAAGACGAAGTTCAATATGTTTTGACCTCCATGAAAAACTAATTTTTTGGTCATTGTCATAGTTGACATATTATCATAAAAAAATATTGTGGCCCGTCTTGTCTTCACTGAACATTAGTCAAAAAATTTGTAGCCAAACTGCTTTACAAGCGGCATCAGTGATTGTGATATATTCTGCTTTTGTTAACGAGAGTGATACTGTCTTTTGCTTCTTAGATGCCCATGTAATTATTTTTGAACCCAAACAAAATACATATCCGGATGTACTTTTACGATCATTAAGTGACCCAGCCTAGTCACTGTTAGTGTATCCAATGAGCTTATTTTCTTTCTCTTTGAAATACTTGATACCAAGTTTTCTCAATTCATGAAGGTAATGTAAGATCCTTTTTGTTATTGCATAATGTAGTTTGCTCGAATCGTGCATGAACCTTGATATCAAGCTGACTGGATAGATAATATCAGACCTTGTATTTATCAAGTAGATCAAAGAGCCAACTAAAAAACTTCTATAAGTCTTCGCATCAACTTTGGCTGCACCATCATTCAACTATATTTTTTTATTAACTACGAGCGGAGTCGAGATTGACTTGCAATTGTTCGTCTAAAATTTCTTCAATACTTTTTCAAGATATTTTTCTTGAGAAATTAATATTTTCTCCTTTTGATTGGAAAACTTGAATCCCAAAAAATATTTTTATAAGACCTAAATTAGTCATCTCATACTCCTTCATCATGACCTTTTTGAATTCTTCCACCATCACTGGTTCAATCATTGTATAAATCAAGTTATCTATGTAAAGACAAACAATAAGAAATTGCACGTGTTCTTTCTTCATGTATAATGATGGCTCACTTTGACTTCATTGAAATTTATTTCTTTGAAAATAACTATCAATTTTGTTGTTTCAGGCTCTTGGTGCTTGTTTCAATCCATATAATGCTTTTTTGAGTTGATTAGCTTTATCTTCTTTGACTTCGACAATATAATCTTCTGGTTGCTCCATATAAAGTTCTTCTTCTAAGTCACCAGTGAGAAATGGTGATTTAACATCCAATTGATAAACTGGTAGCTCCAGCTGTTAGAGCTAGGACAAGTTGTATTGTTTCCATTCGAGCAACTGGTGTAATTGTCTCATTGAAATCAACTCCTAGCTACTGAGAATATCATTTTGCAACTCAACGAGCTTTGTGCTTGCGAATTGAGCCATCTTTCTGGTATTTTGTCTTGTAGATACATTTTACCCGAATCACACTTTTTTTTTTATGAAGGTCTAAGAGCTCCCATGTCTGGTTCTTCTCAATGCTTGCAATTTCTTCGTCTATTGCTATTTGCTAAACTTCTTCTTTAGCAGCTTCTGCACAAGTCTGTGGCTCACAAGCGAAAAATATTATATCACACGATTCATAAATTTCTCTTAAGCTTCGTACTCTGCTGCTGACTTTCAGATTGTAGATAAGATTCTCCAGGTGATCCTGATGAACTTGACCTTGGACTGGAACTTGAGCTGGTTGTTTGCTTGTACTTGGTTGATCTCCTTGATTTGTTGATGTAGTCATCAGTGTAGGCACATATTTAATCTTTGTTTTTTATCTTTTATTTTCTTCCCAATTCCACGAATGTTTTTTATCAAATATTACATCTCGAGAAATAATAATTTTATTTTTCTTTGGGTCTAGTAAACGTTATCCATTGGATTCGCCACTATAACCAACAAAGATAAGTTTTTCTCCTTTGCCATCGAAATTCTGTCTCTGCTAGGAATGAATATTGTTGTGAAATTTATGAACACAAGTGCACGTTATTGTTAATAAGTAATAAAGTAATGAGTGAGTATTGTTCCCTCGAGGACTGTTGAAATACTAAGTACCGAAATTATGTTAACTTTAATTTTATTTGAACAAATGAAAGTGGTTGTTGATGATTACAAACTAAATCCAACTAAACTAAAGTAATAATCAAAATCAATTCATGATGAAATTCAATAATGTAAAGGCCTAGGGTTTATGATTTCACCAAAATTAGTCCGAATTAAATAATTTATCTCATTAATCTCAATTTATTTCTCAAGTGATAGTCCATAATCCTTAAATTATCCACTAGCCTCTCCCGAGGTCTAATGAGCAATTCATTAAGTTCTATAGATCTCAAACAAGACTACACAAACTATGCAAGTATATTCCTATCTCACATGTAATTTATGATTTTCTGCATATAAAACTAGATACATATATCACCTCTCGGGTCAATAAGATTAGCAAATTATTCATTTACTGGCCAAATAATTGAAAATATTAAGAACCATGTAAAAAACTCAACTTAAAAAATAAATCAAGAATTAAATTGATAAAAATATTCAAAATATTTTAATTAGATTACATGACAACCCTAAAAAAAGAAATTAGTTTACAGTGAAAATGAAAGATAACGTAATAATATTCATAAACATAATTAAAGAGAGAAATGGGAAAATAAAAAAGAACTTGGAAGAGGATGAGTTTCTTCCCTTGTGATGCCTTCTTCCTCAATCTTAGAAAAAATCTCTCATCTTCTCCTTGTCTTTTTCTTTTCTTCGAACTTCTTTTCTTCCTTGGTGCTTATTGGTAGCGCCTAGGCACTGCATTCCAGTGAGGGCAATGCCTAGGTACTATAGTTACTGGAATTGCTGATTTTTAATTTTAATTTTATTTATTTTTTAGAAAAATTTAAGATGAATGTAATTTTTTGTATATCCAAGTGACATTATTTCTTCATCCTCAAATATGTAAAACAAATATTAAAAATGACAATAAAATTCACAAAAATATCAAAAACTAATCAAAAGTTAAGCAAATAGTACTAAATTAATAGATATGAACCCACTCATCAAATATGTGAATAAGCAATACAGCCAAAAACTTTGAGATGATTTACCTATGGCTATCTTCGATGCCAAGCCTCATACAAAATTTTATTGGGAATCGCCTTTGTTGGTGACCGATTCAAAATATAGACTGCTGCATTTACTACTTCTACCTAAAAACTTTTTGAAAGTCCTTTTCCTATCATCATGATTCGTGCCATTTCAATTATTGTACGATTCTTTCACTTTGCAACTCCATTCAGTTGTGAGTTGTATCAGAATGTTAGTTGTTGGTGGATTCCTTTCTCTTTACAATAATTCATGAAGAAATTTTCAGTGAATTCATCTCCTCGATCAGTGCATAGAGTCTTTATTTTTCTGCGACTTTGATTTTCCACATGCATTTTGAACTCCAAAAAGTTTGAAAATGCATCTAATTTTCTGCTATAAATATAAACCCACATTATCCTGGTGTAGCAATCAATGAACAACAGAAAATACCAGTTATTATTGAGAGATGACATTTGAGTTGTTCCACAAATATCTGCATGTACAATCTCGAGAGGAGCTTTGGCTCTATATGCTGTCTTCGAAAATGGTAGATGATGCATTTTACTAAAATTATATCCTTCACATGGCTTATCTCCATCTGGAATATTTGGAAGGCCAAATACCATATTTTCTTCTTCAATAAATGTAAGCCTTTATAGCTCAAACGTCCATACCTCAAATGCCAAAGATTGTAATCTTCGTCTGTTATGTTCTGAAGTACAACTTTCACAGTCAATGGCAAATTATAAGAAAAACTTTATTTGAACTCATCTTATCAATAATAACACACTGGTCATTATTGAACTCTACTTTGTAATCTTTTTCCAATAGATGTCCGATGCTCAATAAATTATGAGTTAAGTATGACACATAAAAGACATTCTTGATAATATTGGCTTTGCCTTCTTTTATCTCGACTGTAATTTCTTCTTTTCCAGTCATTTTGTGTGTTTTTGCCATCTCTGAGTTTTACTTCTGATGAATATAACTCATCGAGCTTCACGAGCATTTTCTTATTTCCACACATGTGATTGTTGCAACCACTATCCATATACCAAATATATATTCTCAATTTATTGTTGAGAGTTCAAGAAGGAGTAATATACCTGATTAACCTCATTTCTTTCTATGAAGTTGGCCTCATTTGTATCTCCATCATATTTGTACCAAAAATCTCTTTGCAAATGATTTGAATTTTTGCATCTTTTGTATTTATTCCGACAATTTTTTATTTCATGATTGTTCCTCCTACATATTTGACAATATAAATTTGAATTTTGATTAAAATTTCTTGAACTAAAACTACTTCTTTTTCTTTGTCCTCGTGCCTGGAAGTTCTGATATCTTCCACGACCTCTGTCTTGTGCACCTCGCTGAATTGAGTTGTTCTTCTAGCCATCTTGTTAATTTTTCTACTCTGAAATATTAATCTTTTCTTAAAAGGCTTGCTCCAAGCTTTGACTTGAAAATCTACTCATTCTTTTTGCATGGGCTTCTAGTGATCCCATAAGTCCATCCAAAGATATTTTTGATAAATTTTTGGATTCTTCAATAGCAACGACTATATGCTTGAACTTTGCTTTCTAACTTCGTAGCACTTTTTTAATGATCTTTTGATCTTTAACGGTATTGTTATGTCCTCTTTGTTTGATTTACTACTGTAGAAACTCTGGAAAAAAATTCTTGCACATTTTCACTATCAAAATCTCACCATAAATTTTGCAATTTGATAGAGATAAATTTTTCATATCCTCTAAATTAATTTTTCAAAATTATCCATGCATCTTCTAATATTGTAACACCCATAATGCGCGAAGAATGGATCGACTTACACCTTGGTGCATAAAGGACAAGGCTCTTGCATCTTTCGTCTTGTTCTCTTTATGTTGTTTTTTCTCTGTTGCTGCTAGTGCGGCTTTCTCCTCCGAAGTATATGTATTATACCCCTCTTCAACAATATCCCAAAGTTCATGGGACATGAATAACGTGCTCATCAGGACACTCCATAACTCGTAATCTTGGCCAACAAATATAGAAACACCTTATTGGGAATAGATGAAAGCAAGTTTACTACTGTTGGTTGAAGCCATATTTGTATATATGAGAAGTTATTAGTCCAAGGGTGGCTCTGATACTACAAATTGTTAGGCGTAAGGATATAAATATATATATAAATATGAGAGTGGTAAAAATAAAAGAAGGCTATTTTATATTACAAGTGCAATATTGCAATATTTTTTAATGCTCAAATAATACAACTATGCTCACAATTTTACAAGTACTAGGCTCTCTCACTCTAAGTGCTTTGTTTTACTATCACTTCTTTAATGGCTTTCACTCAATTGTCTTGATTCAAATGTATTACAAACATAGCCTATTTATAGGCCAAGAACACCACTTAATTATTGTAATAAAATAAGCACTAATTAAGTGGGTTTGATGGTTGTTAATCTTAACCATTCACAGTGTTGCAATAATGAGTGGATTTGTTGATTGCTAATCCCAACCATTTATATTGTCACACTAATGAGTGAGTTTGTTTATCAATTTGTCCGGATCATCAAGTATACTCAAGGCTCTATTATATTTCCTTAATGGGTTTTTGAATTGCAAATTAATATTTCAACATTATCTTCTCCAGGTGCACCTTGACACTAAGCAGAAGTTTCCTTCACATGGTAGAAAAGCAATCATAGAACAATTCCATGGTATGCAAGTTATGCCTTACTGCATCCATATATTTGCTCTTTGCAATTATGCGTTAGACAGAATCAATCTAATTACTTTTTTTCATCTTCTTTTTCAAATTAATCGAGGTAGTCATTTTGTAAATGTAACTAAAAACTAAGTCATATGAGATGACGCCAAAATGATGTTGCATGGAATTAACTCAACTAATTTCTGTCAATTTAGCATATTGTTTTCATGCATAACTTCATTGTAGAACCGTTGAGTTTGATTTTGATGAATTTTATTTTACCTTTATTTTCTAGAATGGTTCCGATTTTTGTATAGGTTGAGGTCAAAATTTATATCTTGCATTTCTAACTCATTTTACTTTGCAGCTGTGATATTACCATATCTTGAACACCTATATGATAGCTCATTGGAGTCGGATAGTTATCAAGATGAAGTCCATGGCTATGATAGGATTGTTAGAAAGAAATTGTGATATAATAATAAGCATTTGGATGTTGATTTGGAGAGTGAAGATGAATGTGGAATTTGCTTAGAGCCCTGTACCAAAACGGTCTTGCTAAATTGTTGTCATGCAATGTATATCAACTGCTACCACGACTAGTGGGCATGGCTTTGTTTCCTAATTTGATCTTCAAGAAGTTTTGCTCTTGTGTGATGTGAAAAGTTCTTTTGGAACTCAACTTTACCCTATTCTATTTATGGTAGGAATATGAGGTCAGAATCCTGCCCCTTTGGCCGGGGTAGTCTAAAGCGAGTGAGTTCAGGGGATATGTGGGTTTTGACGTGCTGTGAAGATGTAGTTGATCAAGAAACTCTTCCAGAATTAGACATGTTGCGCTTTACTTGTGTATAAACAACTTGCCTAAAGATATTCATAGTTTATTATGAATACTTGATATGGGGATGATGAAATAGTTTATAGAATGGAAATGCCAACCAGTGCATGCCAATTTTTTCGACTTTATATTGGCCTCCACCTCCTCAAATCAGATAGTCTACTTACTATATAATATTGTGCAGAATAATATACATTTCATTATAGAACAATTTAGTGTTGGTAAGTTCACCCCATTTGCCGTGGCTACCAAACATTGAAAAAATGAAGCTACTAAATATTGACAAAATGAAGCTACCAAACATTGAAAAATGAGTACAATCTTTGGTGCTCTTTCTCTGTGCCCTATTTCATATATAAATAGAGCTCTGCGGGCAGAGCAAAAATACACAAGAAAAAGAGAAAAACAAGAGAGTTGAATGGGAGAAAAATACAGTACTTTGATAGAAGAAAAATGGAGAAAAATTCTACAAATTTTTCATTCTCTCTTAAAATAGTCTTCCTATTTTTTTTTTTGGTATCCCAAATTGAGAAACTTGAGATATTTGTGACTCAATAGATATTCTCTAATAAATTATTTGTATATCCCCTAGTATATGATGAATTTTTCAAGCCTACTATATACATAGTGGAAGTTTTTTGTTTGAACTATGATCTCGTAGTTTTTTTCGATTTAAAATTTTCATGTAAAAATCCTTATGTCAAATTTTACTTTCTTGCATTTTTCCTTGAAATTCTTAGTTTGGTCCCATTTTTCTTTAATCCAGCAGATAGGAGAATAATTTCCTAGTTTTGCTGCGTATGTGCCATTTATTTTGGCTCTCTTTCTCAATAAGTGGTATCAGAGCCACATTGTTATGGTTGCGGATTAAAAAATGGAAGAATCAATGTCTTTTGGTGGTATGTTCAAATTAAATAGATTGAACTACTCCATTTGAAAATCAAGTATGTTGGATCTTCTCTATTGCAAGGATTTTTATTTTTCCTTGCATGGTGATACTGCCAAACTAAAAGAAATGAGTGATGGTGAATGAAATATTCTCCACAAAAGAGAGTAGGGTTTATTGGACACTTTCTTGAGCACAGTATCTTCCATCATTTTGCAAATGAGGAAAAGACTGATATTCTATAGAAAAAAATGGAGACTATGTTTGGGAGGAAAAATGTCTTGAACAAACATTCTATTATTAGAAAAATTATTGGGCTTAGTCACCAAGAAGGTGCAAACATAACGGAGCACCTAAATGCATACCAAGGTCTAATAAATTAATCCATTATTATGAAAATACCACTTGATGATAAAGTGGTTGCTTTATTATTACTTAGCTCGTTGCCTGACATTTGGGACACATTTTTAGTGTCATTCAGTAATTCAATTTCAAATGGAGCACTGACCTAACAAATGGTCAAAGATTATCTTCTTAATGAAGAATCCAAAAGAAATGAGCAAAAACATTCTTCTGAGTCAAAAGCTTTAGTAGCAGAAAATGCTGATAAACGAGGAAGGAACAAGAATAGAGGTTTTCTATATTGGAGAGACAAATCCAGGGAGAAGTCCAAATCCAAGAAGAATTTCAAATATCATTATTGTGGTGGTCCAAACCACTTTGAGAGAGATTGCTAAAAGAAGAAAAAAGATCAACGAAATGGAAATAATGAGAACAAGAAAGATAACAAAGACACTACTGTCGTTTCAGCTAATTGTGATGTTGTCATCATTTGTGATGATGCTTGTATCAGTTCCTCATACCAACAGGCAAATTAGATTATTAATTCAGGAGCTTCATATCATATCACTCCACATCATGATATGTTCACATCGTACACCAGTAATAGTTTTGACAAAGTCAGAATGGCCAATCATGGTACAATGAAAGTCATTGGCATAAGTAGCCTCATCCTAGATACTAATACAGGATGTAGATTCCTATTCAAAGATGTCAGACATATTCCTGACATTCGGCTCAAAATTATTTCTACTGGCAAGCGTGACGATGATGGTTATGCTAATTACTTCGGTGAAGGAAAGTGGAAGCTCACCAAAGGATCTCTCATTATTGCTAAAGATAAGAAACATAATTCACTCTACTTGATGCAGGCTAGACTATCCAATGGAGTTATAAAAAATTCTTCCATTGAGTTGTGGCATAAGCTTGGACACTTGAATCAAAAAGGCTTGAAACTTTTGGTTAGGAAGAAACTCCTCTCAAAGGTAACAAATATACACCTATAAACCTGTGTTGATTGTTTGGTTGAAAAACAACATAGAGTTGCATTTAAGAGTTTTTCTCCATTTGGAAATTCTCATCATTTAGATTTGGTGCATACTGTTTTGTGTTATATGAAAGATAGAACTTTTGGTGGTGCATTATACTTTGTTAATTTATTGATGATTTCTCTAAAAAAGTATGGTGCTTTGCTTTGAAATTTAAAGATCAAACTCTAGAGGTCTTTAAGCATTTCCAAGCAAAGGTTGAAAGAGAAACATGAAGGAAGCTGAAGTGCATTTGTACAGACAATGGTGGTGAATACCAAGGTCCACTTGAGCAACATTGCAGGGATTATGGTATTAGGCCTGAGAAGAGCATTTCAAAGACTCCTTAACATAATGGTGTGGCAGAGAGAATTAATAGGATAATTTGTGAAAGAATAAGTGTATGCTATCATATTCCAAATTCCCTAAATCCTTTTGAGGTGAAGAAATGAGGACTGCAATTGATCTAAGCAACTTTTCTCCATCAACGCCTTTGGATGGTGACATTCTAGATAGAGTTTGGATATGGAAAGATGTTTTATACAAATACTTGAGAGTGTTTGGTTGCAGGATATTTGTGCACATTCCAAAAAATGAAAAATCCAAACTTGACGACAAGACCAAATCATGCATCTTCTTGGTTATGTTTATGAAGAGTTTGACTACAGATTATGGGACCCAACTAAAGAAAAGTCATCAGAAGTAGGAATGTCGTGTTCCTTGAGGATCAGATAATTGATGATGCCAAATAGAAATCTGAGTCCAACTCATATGTTCTTGATGACTTACATCCAGTTTCTTTATCTACGGCTCAGAATCACGGAGGAGATGTACGGAATCTCATACTATATAAATTGATGATAGTTCCCTAATTCCATAGGTCAGAAGGTCCACCAGACAAAGACAACCTTCTACCAGATATAGTTCACATGAGTATGTAATGCTCACTAATGGAGGAGAACCAGAGAATTTCACAGATATCATATTACATGATCAAAAAGAGAAGTGGTTAGAGGCCATGAAGGAAAAGATGAAGTTCCTATAAGAAAATCACACCTATGAGCTTGTAAAGCTGGCAAAAAGTAAGATAACATTGGAAAATAAATAGGTTTACAGGCTAAAAGTTAACAAGCATAGCTCAAAACCAAAGTACAAAGCAAGACTGGATGTAAAGGGATTCAGTTAAAAAAAGTGCTGATTTTGATAAATTTTTCTCATATGTGGTGAAGATATCTTTAATCAGAGTTGTTTTTGGGATTGCTGCCAGCTTGGACCTAGAGATTAAACAATTTGATGTAAAGACTGTATTTTTTCAAAGAGATTTGAATGAAGAAATTTACATGGATCAACCGGAGCGATTCAAAGTCAAAGGTAAAGAAAACCTAGTGTGTAGGTTAAAAAAGATCTTGTACGACTTGAAGCAAGCTATGAGATAGTGGTACAAGAAATTTGACTCTTTCATGTCAGATCATGGCTATAATAGAACTAGCTCCAATCACTGTGTATTCTTTAAGAAATTCTCTGATGATGACTTCATCATATTGTTATTGTATGTGGATGACATGTTTGTAGGTCATGATGCCAACATGATTGATAAGTTGAAGAAAGAGCTCAACAAGTCTTTCGCAATGAAAGACTTAGGACCAACTAAGCAAATTTTTAGAACGAAAATCTCGAGAGATGGGACAAACAAGAAGTTGTGACTATCTCAAGAAAAGTATATCAAAAAACTTCTTGAGAGATTCAACATGAGCAAATCAAATCTAGTCAGCACTCCACTTATGGGTTATTTCAAACTCAGCTCGATGTAGTATCCCACAAGTGAGAAAGTTAAGGAAGAAATGTAAAAGGTACCATATACTTTTGCAGTTGGCCGATTAATATATCTTATGGTATGCACTAGACCTAACATTACTCATGCAGTTGATGTTGTTTTCCGATTTCTCTCTAACTCAGGCAAATATCACTGATCTGTAGTGAAATGAATATTATGGTATTTGAAAGGTACTTCCAAAGTTTGCATAAAGTTTGGTGATGTCCAAACTGCATTATATGGATTCACAGACGCAGACATGGCTAGTGATATTATTTCTAAGAAATCTATATTCGGATACTTGACAAGATTTACAGGGAGAGCTATCTCTTACAGTCAAAACATAAAAATGTGTGATATTATCCCTAATGGAACCAAAATATATTACAGTGACTGAAGCCTGCAAGGAGATGTTGTGGTTGAAGAAGTTTCTACAGGAATTAGTCTTGAAGCAAAAAAAGTACACAGTCTACTGTGACAGTGAGAATGCGATTCTCTTGAGTAAAATTCTACTTTTTGCACAAGATCAAAACACATTAATGTAAGATACCACTGGATTCGAGATGCGCTGGATGAAAATTTGATGGAGCTTGATAAAGTTCACACTGATGAAAATGGTGTAGATATGCTTACGAAGTCTTTATCAATAGATAAGTTTGAAACTTGTAGAACTAGGGCAGGTTTGGTTAAGCACCCCATATGAGGTGCAGGGGGATAATTATTGGTAAGTCCACCCACATTTGGTGGCTACCAAATATTGACAAAATGAAGCTACCAATATTGACAAAATGAAGTTACCAAACATTGAAAAATGAGAGCAATCTTCAGAGATCTCTCTCTCTCTCTCCCCCACTATTCTATTTATAAATAAAGCTCTCCGAGCAGAGCAAAAATACATAAAAATAGAGAAAACAAAAGAGTTGAGTGAGTGAAAATAGAGTGTCTTGAGGGAATAAAAATGGAGAAAAATTCTAGAAATTTTTTATTCTCTCTTAAAATAATCTTTCTATTTTTCTAGGAATTTTTCATTCTCTCTTAAAATAACCTTCCTATTTTTCTTTGATATTCCAGGTTGAGAAACTTGAGATATTTGTGATCCAAAAGATATTCTCTTGAGAATTATTTATGTATCCCCTAGTTTATGGTGAATCTTGCAAGCCTACTATATATATAGTAGGAGTTTGTCTCCTACCGTACTATAGTTTTTCCCGATTTGGATTTTTCATTTAAAATTCTTGTGTTAAATTTTTACTCTCTTGTACTTTTCTATGAAAATTCTTGATTTGATCCATTTTTTTAAGAAGAATTTCTTGATTCCACTGTGTACGTGTCATTTATTTTGACTCTTTTTCCCAACAATTTCAAGTCAATATAGAATATTCATTCCTTGCATTTCTTGTAGCTATCATTCTTTTGGTTTTAGTTATTATGGTTAGAGATTGCAAAAAGGTATATCCAATGAGTTCTAATGTTTATTCTCTCTTCATTCTTTTTGTATTGTTTGTCCTATTGAATTGTCAACATCAGTGGAGTTATATAGACAGTTCAGCAACACATTTTACTCTCTCTTCTATTAGGTCTATCTGTTTCTATTTATACATTGTCCCTTGGTATCACCATATTACACAAGAGGGAGCGCCAACAGTCCTCGCTATAGTAAAATTCCAGGTTCTCTTGACACCAAGTATCTAAAAGCGAGAAATTATTTACTAGATCGGATCCAATAGTTGAGGGTGTCTTTTGTTTTGATCTTTCTCATGCATTGGAACCACAGACTATTGTGTGAGAAAGATAGAAACATGATCTATTGTACTATTGAAAAAAAATTAGAATATATGATTCTAAATTTTATCTTTCAAAGAAGAAATTCACTGTAAAATTGAAGACACAACAAACAATTTATTAAATTTTAAGAAATTACAAAGAAAACTCTCAATTCTCACAAACACAAGACTACACTCTTATATATAAGACTACTAGTCTTATTTTCTTCTTCACTCCTTGATGATTTATAAGGTTAGGTACTTGGATATTTATAAAAGAAGAAATGAAATACACACCACATATTTAGTTAAGCTAATTAATTTTCTATCACATAAATTATAAAAACCTAATTAATTTGAATCCACACAAATTCCAATACACATAACTTAATAATTTAATTGATGGATGGTATTGATCTTCACCACCCCCACTCAATGTCAGCTCTCATTCTTTGTACTATCCCGAGATGTCGACGAAATAATTCAAACTTACTAGTGCTCAAACCTTTTATGAACAAGTATGCAACTTGATCATCTATTTTGATTTGTCTCATCTCAATCTCTTCATGCAGAACCTTTTTTCTGATAAAATGATAGTGTACTTCAACATGCTTAGTTCTTGCATAAAAGACTGGATTCTCTGCCAAATGAATTGCCGACTAGTTGTCATAGTACAATGGAATTGAATAATCTACCAACTGGTGTAGATTATCATTAGCTGTCTCAACTATGTACTCTCTTAGTCTGCCATTGCTGCTACTCGATACTTAACTTCAGTGATTGATAATAATACCGTCGGCTGTCTCTTGCTATACTAAGAAATTATTCCAGAACCAAGCTTAATCACATACCCAATTGTTGTTCTCCTAGTGTCATGATCTCTTACATAGTCAGCATCGCAGTAACCAACTAATTTGCAGCCTTCACCTTTCTTATACAAAAGACCATAGTCAATTGTACTCTTCACATATCTCAGTATTCGTCGAACAGCTTCTAAGTGGGACTTCTTTGGATTCTGCATGTATCGACTTTCAATGCCAACTGCAAATGAAATGTCTGGTCGAGTCAAATTTAAATAAATGAGACTACCTACAAGTTGTCGATACATCATCCTATCCTCCAAGCCTTTGCCTTCATGTGCACACAACTTGGCATTGGCTTCCATTGGTGTTGAAATATGTTTACAATCAAGCATCCCAAATCTCTCTAGTAGGTCTCTCACATACTTTTGTTGATCGAGAAACAACCCTACTTTTGTACGGTCGACCTTTAATCCCAAAAAGTACTTGAGTTCTCCAAGATCCTTCATTTGGAAATAAACTGATAAATTCTCCAGTTTGTTTGAATAACCACTTTGTATTAGAAATTTAGTAATCTTACCATACCATGCCTAGGTGCTTGTTTCAGTCCGTACAGTGTTTTCCGTAGCTTACACACATATTCAGGTTGATCTTGGTTCTGAAAGCCCATTGGTTGGATCATATAGATCTCTCGATCTAGCTCTCCATGAAAAAAAGCATTCTTCATATCTATCTGCCATAAACTCCAATCTTTGTTGGTCGTAAGCACGAGTAGAACTCGTACAGTTGTAAGTTTTACAATAGAACTAAACGTTTCATCATAGTCTAGTCCGTACTGCTGAAAGAAACCATCAGCAACCAATCAAGCCTTATACCTCTCGATTGACCTATCTGTACGGTGCTTTATTTTGTAAACCTATTTCCAAGATATAGGTTTCACATCTATTGGCTTTGGCACCGAATTCCAAATCTGATTTTGCTGAAGTGCATTGATCTTTTCTTTAATAGTTGTTATCCACTCAGAACTCTGTGATGCCTTTTTGAACGTCTTAGGTTCTATTATAGTTGTTTCTTCAACTATGGTTGCATTGGCATATTTTGGATTTGGCTTTCGTATTCTTGTTAACCTTCAGAGTTGAGATTGTGGAGTTAATTTCTCTATTTCACTAGACCCACCTTCTTCATTTGATTGTTGATACACACTACTGAGTCACTCTTTGTTCGACACCATCGCTATCTATATCTCCTGATTCATCCAAAATTGGTTGGAATTGAACAGTGTGCTCCTCCATCTTTTGTTGCACCTTGTCTCTAAATTCTCTTAAGTCTGGCAAAACCTCATTTTTTGAAGACCACCAAGAAGATGCTTCATCGAACATTATATCTCATGAAGTGTAGCATCTCTCACTTGTTGGATCGCAATATTTCCACCCCTTTCTCTGGCTCAGTTAAGGAAGTTTGTTGATCATAAAGGATGCAGTCCTCATTGCTTCAACCCAAAACCTTCCAGGTACATTCTTTACATGATACTCCGATAAATTTTTACAAGATGTTGATTCTTTCTCTCCGCTACACCATTCTATTATGGTATGTTGGCACAAGTGTACTAATAACGTATTCGGTATTCCTTTAGGTATTGAGAAAATTCGCTTAAGTTATATCCTCCCTCGTTGTCTATACACAAGCAACAAATCTTTTTTTCCACTTTTCCTTAGTTGACTCTCTAAACTCTTTAAATTTTGAGAATGTGTCAAATTTTTCTTTCATAAAGAAAACCTACACATACCTTGAGAATTCATCAATGAATGTCACCATGTACCACATGCCACCAATTGACGGTTGCTTAACAGGTCCAAACACATTAGAGTGAATTAACTCTAACAGTTTTTTTGCTTTAAACTTCGATTCCTTGTATGGTAATTGGTGAGCTTTGCCATACTGGCATTCCACACATATCGTGTTTGTATGCACGTCAAGTTGAGAAAGCCCCTTAAGCATTGACTTATTCACCATCCCACTTAGCTTGGAATAACTAACATGGCCCAACCTCATGTGCCATAAATTTGATGTCTCATTTTTTCTTGTCTTGTCTACATTTGCAGACTCTGCTGACATTACATAAATTGACTCCAATCGTCGCCCCTCCATTGTTGGTGTTTCTGAGATTTTAAAGTCACGATACACCTTTATATCTTGGGGACCGAACAAGACATAGTGGCCTGATGATGTTAATTGAGCCACCGATAACAAGTTTTTCTTCATTCTTGGGACATGGTAAACATTTTGATGTGGCACCTGCTTAGAATTATATCGAGGCGTAACTATTATCTTACCAATGTGAGCTATTGGTAACCTTGAGTTGTCAGCTGTCACCACCACATGACCTTCCTTGTATTCAGACCAGTTTTGCAACTTTTGTTTATCACCTGTTATATGATTTGAGTGGTCAATTTGTTCTGATGTTGTCACTGTGAGAGCTAATTCTTCTTCTAATGTAGCGAATAACTTTTTGGCGTCCCAACCATTCCTTAGAACTAAAAGTAGCAGTATTACTTTCAACAGGCTTTTTCTTAGTCTAACAATCTTTCGCCATGTGGTCAGGCTTCCCACAGGTAACAATCACCATCGAACTTTCTACTATTATCGCGATTCTTTGAAACTCCTCCAGGATAAGAGCCTCCATTTTCTTGATGAATTTTCACTTTGTCACCATCCTTTTTAGATCCACTACCAGTGTGCCACTTGAAACTGCCTTTGCTTTTGTTGGTATAGAGTACTTCCTCTTCACCCTTCACTGAGACTCCTCCCATTTGCTTGGCCATAGCCTCTCGACCTGCAAGAAATTTTTCAAACTCAACAAGTGATGGTTGTGTTGGCCATTCTTATACAGCGGCAACAAACCCTCGATATTCGGGTCTCAAACCATGGATAATTATTCTTTTTATCCTAATTTCCCCAATAGGAGTTGTTGAATCTAACTCTTAAATTTTACTGCATATCGATTTCACCTTATGAAAGTACTAGACAATCATCATGTCATGTTACGCCATCAATAGTAGCTCGTTCTCAAGAAGTTACAGTCTTGTATCATTCTTCTTTGAAAAAAGTGTAACAAAAGTGTCACATGCTTCTTTTGGTGTTTTGGCATCTCAAATGTGCTCCAACATTTCTTTTTCAATTGTGGTCTTTAAAGCAAACATTACTTTACCTGCTTTAATTTTCCATTTTTGCAAGATGCTATTTGCATCTTCTGCCGTCGATTATGTAGCTTCACTACCATCGATGACCTCCTAAAGATCTTGTCTTTGCAAGTGGGACAACATGCGCGTAGCCCATGTGTTGAAATTTTAGTTGTTGAATTTCTTGATTCCTTCAACTACTTGAAGATCTCCCATCGTGTCGGCAAAATTTCTATATTATCAAACAAGTTTTGACAATAAAATTGCAAAGCACTGAACTCCTCACGACTCAAAGAAACTTCCTCAATGACAATCTCAAAAAAAAATTGATGTGGAAGTTCAGTCAAAGCTGCAACCATATAGCATACTTAGAATTTCAAGAGATACCCCTACGCTCCTAGACGGTCCCGCTCTGGTACCAAATGTTGAGAAACATTTAGAATATATAATTCTAAATTTTATCTTTCAAAGAAGAAATTCACTCTAAAATTGGAGACAACAAAAATATTATTAAATTTTGAGATATTACAGAAAAAACTCTCAATTCTCACAAACACTTAAAACTAACAAGACTACACTCTTATATATAAAACTACTAGTTTTATTTTCTTCTTCACTTCTTGGTGATTTACAAGGCTAGGGACTTAGATATTTATAGAAAAAGAAATAAAATACACACCACATATTTAATTAAGCTAATTAATTTTGTACCACACAAATTATAAAAGTCTAATAATTTGAATCTACACAAATTGCAATACACATAACTTAATAATTTAATTGAAGGATGGCATTGATCTTCAATAATTTATAGCTTAAATATATCTCTGAGATGGTGAAACGGGTGGTATTTTACCAAATTATCCAAAGAGAAACATGGATTTATGTCTGGACTTTGGATTTTAGTTAGGAAGGCCAATTATGTGTATTTTTTCATTTTGTACTGACCATTTTTTTGAGTTTTGATAAAATACCAAAAACTTACTTACAAAATGCATTAATATCTGTTTAAATTGATAGTTGAACTATTACGATGAAGATATGTAATACAATGATCTTTGGTGAAGGAATTTATTGCGTGAATTAATTATCAATGAGGATTTTGGTAACGTGTCATATCTAAATGACCAATATGTTGGAAAATATCAAAGAACTTTCTAATCTTGCTAACAAAATGGTTTATATACTTTCTCTGTTTTGTGGACATAATCAGTTCATTCCTTATGTATGAATTTCTCTCTAAATTCTCTCCAATTTTTTCTCTTTTTGTCTCTAGAAGCCCTGTTAATATTTGTTCAAAGATTCATTTCAGAGGAAATTTCAAAAGAGTTTGTGTATATTGCAGATGGCTTATGTTGTTATTGTTTCACTTGCACAAGTACTAGAGCACAATCATCAGAGCATTTTTCTTCATGAGAAGCAACAAACTAAATCTATATATGAAAATATCATTTTCTTGCAAATGTTTCTTGTAGATTTTCCAGAAGAAGCCAACAACGTAGAAGGAAAAATCAGAAATGTAGCAAATCAAGTAGAAGATATCATCGAGTACCAGATTTGGAATGAGATTCATTTAGAATAAGGATGTTGTAATATATTAAATTATTTTCGGCAAGTGATTATTGAGAATACGCACATTCCCTTTATGCCAAATTTATGTGTGAGAGAGAAAAAATAATAAAATAACACACACAATTATATGGTTCGACACAAACTTGCCTATTCCATAGGCTGCTGCAAACCTTTCACTAAAAGGAGAAAAATATACAGTATTTACAACACTCACAACTCAAGAAAATTGTTCTCAATTTTCCCTCACTCAACTCTCTGCACCTCACCACACTCTCTTCACTTCACCATACAAAAAACACAAAATGGGGTGTTGTATTTATAGACCCAACAGTCCCCTTTTCACACGTTTTTGCTGCCTAAAATTTCAGCTGCCTTCTCACACGTTTGTCAAAAGGTGAAGTCTTCTTTGATAAATAAATGGTGACAAAATTCCAAAATGGTGGATGGTTAGTTGTTGAGCCACTTTCTTTGGCAATTGACAATTGGTATTAGCCACTTTCTTTGGCAATTGACAATTGGTATTAGCCACTTTCTTTGACAATCTCCCATTTGAAGACTAATTTCAATTTGTCTTCACACCTCGATCAATGCAGCAGCTCTTCCTAGCCTTGTTATTCTTACAAGGCCAAATGAAGTTGAGCACAACTTCAGTTTGTCGATAGTCACCGTCTTCATTAACATGTCAGCTGGATTCTTGTTTCCTTAGATTTTTTCCAGTTTTAGCACCTCATTCTCTAATAGAGATCTGATGAAGTGATAACAGAGTCCAATACGCTTGGTTCTAGAATGAAATGCTAAAAAATTCTTTTCCAAGTGTATTGCACTCTGACTATCACTGTGCAGAACATTCTTCTCCTATTTAAATCCCAACTCAATTAACAAATCCTGAAGTCATATTATCTCTTTACTGGCTTCAGTCACTACTACATACTCAGCCTCTATGGTGGATAAAGTAACAATCTTCTATAACCTCGGCATCCAACTAACAGTTGTATTTCTAATAGTGAATATACAACCGGTGGTGCTTCTTCAGTGATTGACTTCACCTCTAAAGTTTGCATCTATGTAGCCTTGTACCTTTAGCTCTCCTTTTCCAAAGTGTAAATACTTTTATGTGGTGCCTCGTAGATACCTCAAAATCCATTTAACTGCTTCTCAATGAGCTTTGCCTAGATTTGACATAAACCTGCTCACAACTCCCACTATATGGCCAATGTATGGTCTTGTACAGACCATTGCGTATTGAGGCGTAAGGAACCTTAACCATGAATTCTCTCTCTTCCTCCGTTTGAGGGGACTGAACCTTGGATAGATGAATGTGACTGACTAAGGGCGTACTGACTTGTTGGCATCACCCATGTTGAATCTCTGTAAAATACGATTGATGTACTCTGCTTGAGATAACTACAAGAGCCCTCTCTGCTTATCTCTTGTGATTTGTATTCTAAGAATCTTCCTTGTTGGACCCAAGTCTTTCATGTCAAACTCCTTTGACAATTGCTACTTCAACCATTTAATATTATCCATATATGAACCTACTACCAACATGCTATCGATATATAGTAGTAAAATGATATAGTTGGAGCTATATCTCTTGAAGTAGCAATAGTAATCGGTGCTACACTTCTGTAAACTTTCCATGTGCATGAAGCCGTCAAATTTCTTGTACCACTAAGTTGGGGCTTATTTCAAGCCATACAAGCTCTTCTTAAGTTTGCACATCATGTTCTCCTTTCTTGTTTCTAAGAAACCTTCTGGTTGGTGCATGTATATCTCCCCATCCAAGTCTCCGTGAAGGAATGCAGTGTTCACATCCAACTATTCAAGATGAAGATCTTCACTGGCAACAATACTTAATACTGTTCTGATGGTATTGAGCTTCACAACGGGAGCAAAAATATCGGTGTAGTCAACTCCTTCCTTGTGTTGGAATCCTTTGACAACTAGTTAAGCTTTGTATCTCTTGGAACCATCATGCTCCTCTTTCACCCAGTACACCCATTTGTTGTGAAGTGCCTTTTTCCCCATGGGTAGCTCAACTAGTTCCCAAGTCTAGTTGGAGATTGAAGACTGCATCTCTTCTTTCATGGAAACCTCCCACTTGTTGGCATCTTCAGTCTGACAAGCTTCATCATTGCATTCAGGCTCCCCTCCATCAGTCATCAACATATAGTTCATGTATCTTTGGTTAGGCAAATGAGCCGATAAAACTTTCTCAATACAGGAGCTGGAGTAGGAGGTTGCGGTTTATTGGACTGTTGTGCACTGCTCTGCCCAACTGGTTCCTTTAGCTGAGAACTTGCTATAATTGGCTCCGTCATGGGACTATCTGGGATATCATCTGCATTTACATCTACAAACATCGGCTCACATCTGTATTTTAATGAAATACACTTTTATAACTGTTCATCTTTCTCCATCAAGAGGTTCACCTTTTTTGCTCAGTCAAATAATGTTTAGAAATATATAATAAAAAAAAGTAAATATAAAAGAAAAACTAGAAAAGATATTTTTATTACTACTAGAAAACTTAATATAAAAAAGGGGTTGATTTGATTAACTAAATATCAGAAAGAAAAAAAAAACTAAACTAGAATATGATAATCAACTAAAATCAAATAAATGGACACAAAAATAATGAAGGTTTTGGTTAAGGTTTCATTCGCCACTACTTGATCTTAATATTACTCTCACTTTTCCATTGAAACTACCAACCGTAAATAACAACAAGCTCTGCTAACTAAATCTTTTCTTAGTTTTTTGTTAGATTGAACAAGCTATCTACCTAATTCCCTAACCATTAAACAATTTAGAACTAGCTCTCTAGATTCAATTTAAGAGAAGCATTAAGACGAGAAAGATTAATATAAGCAACAAACAGGCAAGTTCAAATTGTTCAACTAATGTTATGTTCCACATCATGATTTACAAAAATGCCATCATAATCATTAATCACAATTTACTACTTATGATTAAAAATTCAAGATAAATAGGGATCAATAATTCTAATCTAGTTTTAGGTAATTCTTAAACCTTACTTGGTTGCGCACTAAAATAAAACAAGAAAATAATCATCAAGAAATTAAATGCAAAATAACATAAACAATCTCAATATGAAACATGGCTGCACAAATTCATGTTTAGGGTTTTGAAATACCTTTAACCAAATTGTAAATCTAGCCTAGCACACTTGAAAATAACAAGAAAAATAAAGCTAACAATGTTAGGAATTCAATGAATTGAAAAGAGAAAAGGAGAATAAGAACACCAATATGGATTAATTCATTTGGTAGATGAATCTCCCCTTTAAAACCTTTTTATTTTCTTCTATATTTTTTAAACTTAAAACTCTCTTCTCCCTCAAATTTCTTTGTATCTTGAATGATATCCAAGAGACTCTATTTATAGTATAAGAGTGCCCTAAATTTATTCCAAATTTACTCTAAATTCACATGTCCTTCTTGGATCCGAATATTGCACACGTTTTTTTTTTCATGAAATTAGTTGATGTTGAAAATTTGGTAAACATGAAAATTGACGTTTTATCTGTTAGTTTTTTTAACTTGAATTATCTAATTCTAACCACTGGGGAGAAAGTTATTATTGATTTAAGGAGATATTTCAGTATTAATAGATCCCTTTCAATGCACATACTTGGATGTATTTTGTGTCTTTATTAAAACTAAATTAGGCTGAACATCCAACAATAAAGTT
The DNA here is from genome assembly GCA_019321725.1 of Paulownia fortunei. Taxonomy (NCBI): domain Eukaryota; kingdom Viridiplantae; phylum Streptophyta; class Magnoliopsida; order Lamiales; family Paulowniaceae; genus Paulownia; species Paulownia fortunei. The sequence continues at coordinate 4,538,891 of CM033118.1, read as the reverse complement.
GCATTTCTTTTTCTTATTTTTCAAATGAAGTAAGATTCAGGTCCATAGGACTTTTGAATATGGAGTTATGCCCAAAATATGAACACTTTGTAAGTCTAGAAAATGCTGATTTTGAATTTAATGCAATCACTTGCAAAGTTCAAGTAATTTCTTGCATTTATTTTGATCTACACATGATGGACTTATGCAAAAATAGTCATTTTCTTCTAATTGTGATGCTTATTTGATCCTATGAAGTATTATCTTCCAATTTACTCACAAAACGTGTTGTCCTATTTGGTTTTATTTTGGCTCTTTTTGATCTCTTCTTGTCCATTGATTCCCAAATTCCTATAAAACAAAAATATTAATAAAAACAAGCAAGAAAAATGTAAAGAAATTAATATAAAAATATGCACTTATCATGTGGTATAGATTAAGAAGAAAAATTTATGTTATAACTAAGAAATCAAAATAATAAAAGTACTCAAGATTAGGAATCCGTTATTGAGTTTTGGATAAAGGAACGATTATTTTATCTTTTTTAAATGCCACTATTGGAATTCATATACAATGAAGGTTTCAATGGGAATATGATATTAAATAACTCATGCATTAAGGTGATCATGATATTGTCTTACTGTCTGTAAATTATTTCTTAATGCTAATACTTGTTTATGAGATCAAGTATTTATGCACACCTTTATCTATAATAAATTAACATTTCACGTTAGCAGTTGGTATAATAGAACTAGACATTAGTAAACTGAAATCAAGAACCACCACAAATCAAGGAAGATTTTAATAAAAAATTAAAATAATAATACAACACACTTAAATATTATGTACTTTTATAACTGTTCATCTTTATCCATTAAGAGGTTTACCCTTTCTCCACAGTCATGTGAAGTTTAGAAAGACATAATGAAAGTAGAAAAAAATAAAAATAGAAGAGAAACTAATGAAGACATTTTTAGTACTACTTGAAAACTTAGCTTAAAGAAGCATGACATCCAAAAAACCCTATTTATAGTCGAAAAGTGTCCTAAATTAGCATCTTCAAATCATTCCAAATGCACTATAAATTTACTTCAAATGTGCTCTAAATTCATTTGTCCTTCTTAGATCTAAATTTTTTTACACATTTTTCTACACATGATGGACTTATGCAAAAATGATCATTTTCTTCTAATTGTGATGTTTCTTTGATCCAAAGAAATATTATCTCGCAACTTGCTTACGAAACATATTGTCTTTTTTTATTTCATTTTGGCTCTTTTTAATATATTTTTGTTCATTGATTACCTAACACAAAATATTAATAAAAACTCAATATTAACAAGAATAAAACAAAGAAAGTATAAATAATTTGATATAAAAATATGTCAAAAAATATGCACCACATTCTAGATATGCGCAAATGACCTTGTCGCAAACTAGTAAAAATACGTGCATTGCACGTAAAAGACTACGGCCAGAATAAAAAAATAATAAAAGATGATGAAAAAGACTTTTCACTTTTTAAACTAATATTATTATTATTGTATTTTGGTCATTAGTTTCAAGCATCTTTTTATTAAATCTCTAGCCCTATTTCAAATAAATATCCTTCTACCTTATTGATTTATTTGCAAAAATAAATGCAATAAAACAAATGATCTTGTTATAATCATTATATGGCATATAAACTTAATTGAGTAAACATTTAAAATATTCTAAGATTGCAGTGAATGAGAAAACAAACCGATAAACACAAATGATTAAATGAAGTATTTAAAAAAAATAAAATTTATTGAATAATCAAAACATAGTAATATTATAATTAAGTAAATTTTTACTCTATAGACATAATTATTTAGGCAAATTTATTAATTTCATCCTTTAAGTTGGCCTACTCAAATTTTTGGTCCTATTCATTTTAAATTTTTTAATTTTGTCCATCAAGTGAAAGAAAAAAAAAATCAGATATTTAGGGTAGCCACTGTCAAAATGAACTGCTATACTGACTAGCATAAGGATTTGGGAAAAAAATGACTTTGGAGGAAAAATTAATGAGTCGGACGTCTAGGCAAAATGGAGGGAAAATTAATGCTATATGAATTTCACTTAGACAATTTGAAAAAACAAAATTAAAATACAAAATTATAAAGATTTCAGAGTATTTTTAAATTATAAAATTATAAAATTTTCAAAAAATCATTTCATCGACAATTTAGTTTTTAAAAATTACAAAGAAAATCAAGAAATTTCAAAAAAGTTATAAAATTTCAAGAAAATATCATAAAAATTACAAACATTCCAAAAAAAGCTATAAAATCGATAAACATGTAAATTACAAAAATACTACAAATTATACAAAACTTACAAAAAGTAATTTTTTTAACTTTAAAGATCTTTTTTCACTTACATAAATAAAAAATAACAATATATCTATGTCTAAGAATATTTTAATAATACTATTTTAAATACACTTTTTTATCCTTTAAAAATTGAAAGTAGAGAACTTTTATGTCTTATTTTCTTTTATCTCTTTTATCTCTTTTCTTCTTTTCATTCATCTTCTTCATTTCTATGTATTAATTTTTTTTTTAATTTTAATTCAAAATTACTTTTTGTAATAATAAAATCGACCTTATTTGTAAAAAGCAGAAAAAAGTACTAAAATAATAAAAAATAAAAATATTGAAAAACTACTAAATTTCTTATCCATTTATAATAAAAAAATTCGGCCTCTTCGTAAAAAACAAAAAATTATTGTACGTATTAAATCTTTTGCTTTGAAATTAATTCAAATGTTTATAATAATTGTGTTAGAAATATTTGAATATTATAAATATTTTAATTAATTTCAAACAAAAAATTTATTACATAGTTATGTTTCAATTTTCAAATACAATAATATTTTTTTTTTATGAAGAGGGCAAATTTTACTACTATAAATTTATAAGAAATTTAGTAGTTTTTCAAAAAACTATTTTAATTTTTTATTAATTTAGTAATTTTTTATATTTTCTTACAAATAGGTAGATTTTATTCTTACAAAAATTGATTTTGGATTATAATTAAAAACAAATAATTTTATACATAGGAATGAAGAAGAAAAAGGAAAAAAATAAAAGAGATTACCTATTTACACGTTACAAGCTTTTATTTTATTTTATTTTATTTTTTATTTTATTTTAAAAAATGTAAGATGAATGTAGATTTTAGTACATTCAAGTGACATCTTTTCTTCATTGTCAACTCTGCAAAATAAATACTAAAAATAATAATAAAACTCACAAAATTCTCAAAAACTAAATAAAAAGTTAAGCAAATGGTACTCAATTAATGGGTATAAAATCCACTCATCAAGTGTCAGTTAGTAATTCATCTCTAAATGGAGCACTGACCTTGTAAATGGTTAAAGATTGTCTTCTTAATGAAGAATCTGAAAGAAAAGAGCAAGAACATTCTTCTAAGTCAAAAGTTTTAATAGCAGAAAATATTGATAAACGAGGACAGAGCAAGAACAGAGGTCCTCTAAATTGGAGAGGCAAATCAGGGGAAAGTCCAAGTCCACAAAGGATTTCAAATACCATTATTGTGGTGGTCCAAATCACTATGAGAGAGATTGCATAAAGAAGAAAAGAAATAAATGGAATGGAAATAATGAAAACAAGAAAGATGACAAAGACACTATTGTTGTTGCAGCTGATGATGATGTTGTCATAATTTGTGATGATGCTTGTATCAGCTCATCATCCCAACAAACAGACTGGATTATTGATTCAGGAGCTTCATATCATATCATTCTATATCGTGATATGTTCACATCATACACCAGTGGCAGTTTTGGCAAAGTTAGAATAGCCAATCGTGGTGTGACGGAAGTCGTTGGCATATGAAGTATCATCTTAGATACTAATACAGGATATAGGCCCATGCTCAAAGATGCCAAACATATTCCTGACATTCAACTCAACATTATTTCCACTGGAAAGCTTGACGATAATGGCTATACTAATTACTTTGGAAAAGGAAAGTGGAAGCTCACCAAAGGATATTTCATTATTGCTAAAGGCAAGAAATTGAATTCACTCTATCTAATGCAAGCTAAACTATCCAATGGAGAGGTCAATGCAATTGTCAAATATCCCTCTATTGAGTTGTGGCATAAAATGCTTGGATACTTGAGTCAGAAATGCTTAGAACTTCTCGCTAGGAAGAAACTCTCCCTGAGGTAATAAATATGCACCTACAAACCTGTGTTGATTGTTTGACTGGAAAACAACATAGAGTTGCATTTAAGAGTTTTTCTCCTTCTAGAAAATTTCATCATTTAGATTTGGTGCATATTGATTTGTGTTACATGAAAAATAGAACTCTTGGTGGTGTTTTGTACTTTGTTACATTTATTGATGATTTCTCTAAAAAAGTATGGTGCTTTGCTTTGAAATTTAAGATCAAACTCTAGAGGTCTTTAAGCATTTCCAAGCAAATGTTGAAAAAAAAACATTAAGGAAGTTGAAGTGCATTCGTGCAGATGATGGTGGTGAATACTAAGGTCAAATTGAGCAATATTGCAGGGATCATGGTATCAGGCTTAAAAAGAGCATATCAAAGACTCCTCAACATAATGGTGTGGCAGAGAGGATGAACAGGACAATTCGTGAAAGAATTAAGTGTATGCTATCATATTCCAAATTTCCTAAATCCTTTTGGGGTGAAGCAATGAGGACTACAGTTGATCTAATCAATATTTCTCTATCAACTGCTTTAGATAGTGACATTCCAGACAGAGTTTAGACAGGGAAAGATGTTTCATACAAACACTTGAGAGTGTTTGACTATAAGGCATTTGTGAATATTCCAAAAGATAAAATATCTAAACTTGATGACAAGACCAAACTATGCATCTTCTTGGGTTATGGTCATGAAGAGTTTGGCTACAGATTGTGGGACACAACTAATAGAAAAGTCATCAGAAGCAGGGATGTCGTGTTTCTTGAGGATTAAATAATTAATGATGCCAAACAAAAATATGAGTCCAACTTATATGTTCCACATGACTTAGATCCAGTTTCTTCACTTATGGCTCAAAATTATGGGAGAGATGTACGGGATCTCACACCATTTGTATAGGTTGATAATATTTCCCCAATTTCAACACTAGAGGCAGAGGTCAGAAGGTCCACCAGATAAAGACAACCTTCTATCAGATATAGTACACATGAGTATGTAATGTTCACTTATGGGAGAGAACTAGAGAATTTCACAAAGGCCATATCATGTGATCAGAAAGAGAAGTGGTTGGAGGCCATGAAGAAAGAGATGAAATTCCTACAAGAAATCACACCTATGAGCTTGTAAAGTTGCCAAAAGGCAAGAAAACACTAAAAAATAGATGGGTTTATAAGCTAAAAGCTGACAAGTATAGCTCAAAATGAAGGTACAAAGCGAGACTAGTTGCAAAAGGGATTCAATCAAAAAAAGGGTGTTAATTTTGATGTTATTTTCTCACATATGGTGAAGATGTCTTCAATCAAAGTTGTTTTCAGAATTGCTGCCAGCTTGGACCTGGAGATTGAACAAAGTTTACATTTCTTCATGGAGATTTGAATGAAGAAATTTACATGAAGCAACCGTAGGGATTCAAAGTCAAAGGTAAGAAAAACCTGGTGTGTAGGTTAAAAAAGAGCTTGTACGGCTTGAAGCAAGTCTCGAGACAGTGGCATAAGAAATTTAACTCCTTCATGTCTGATCATGGCTACAAGAGAACTAGCTTCGATCACTGTGCATTCTTTAAGAAATTTTCTAATGATGATTTTATCATATTTTTATTGTATGTGGATGACATATTGATTATAGGTCATGATGCCAACAAGATTGATAAGCTGAAAAAAGAGCTCAGCAAGTCTTTCATAATGAAAGATTTAGGATAGCTAAGTAAATCCCTAGGATGAAATCTTGAGAAAAAGGAAAAATAAGAAGTTATGGCTATCTCAAGAAAAGTATATCGAAAAAGTTCTTGAAAGATTCAACATGAGCAATTCAAAGCCAATCAACACTCCACTTGTAGGTCATTTCCAACTCAACTTGGCGCAATATCCCACAAGTGAGAAAGATAAGGAAGAAATGAAAAAAGTACCATATGTTTCTATATTTGACAGTTTAATGTATGCTATGGTATGTATAAACCTGATATTACTCATGTAGTTGGCGTTGTTAGCCAATTTCTCTCTAACCCCGACAAAGATTACTGGTCTGCATTAAAATAGATATAAAGGTACTTTCAAAGTTTGTTTAAAATTTGGTAATGGCCAAACTATATTAGATGGATTAACAAATGTAGATATGGATGGTGATATTGATTCTAGGAAATCCATATCCGAATACCTGAAGAGATTTGTAGGGGGAGCTATCTTTTGGCAATCAAAACTTAAAAAATGTATAGCATTATCCACAATGGAGGCAGAATATATCGCAGTAACTAAAGCATGCAAGGAGATGTTGTGGTTGAAGAGGTTTTTTCATGAATTAGACTTGAAACAGGAAAAGTACACACTCTACTATGGCAATCAGAGTGCGATTCACTTGAGTAAAAAATCCACTTTTCACTCAAGATCAAAACACATTGATATGAGATACCATTGGATTCAAAAGGTGCTGGACGAAAAATTGATGGTGCTTGATAAATTTCACACTGGTGCAGACATACTTAAGAAATCTTTATTAAGGGATAAGTTTGAAACTTGTAAAAGCAGGACAAGTTTGATTGAGCACCCTATATAAGGTGGAGGGGGAGAATTGTTGATAAGTCCATCAAAATGTGGTGACTACCAAAACATTCAAAGTATATGACTACCAAAACATTCAAAGTATGTGGCTACAAAAACATTCAAAATAGGGTGGCTACCAAAACATTTAAAAAATATGACTACCAAAAATTCAAACATTGAAGCTACCAAACTTTGAAAATTAGCATCAATCTTACCTATAAATAAATCTCTCATTTCATAGCTAAAATACACAAGAAAAAAAAGAGAAAATAAGAGAGTTGAGTGAGAGAAAAATAGAGTGTTTTGAGAGAAGAAATAGCGAGAAAATTATAGGAAATTTTCATTCTCTCTTGAAATAGTCTTCCTATTTTTCTTTATTATTCCAAATTGATAAAGTTGAGATATTTTTTATTCAAAAGATATTCTCTTGAAAATTATTTTTATTTTCTAGTTTATGGAGAATTTGTAAGCCTACTACATGCATAGTGAATTTTTTGTTTGAACTATGGTCCCGTGATTTTTCTCGATTTGGATTTTTCACGTAAAAATCATTGTATCACATTTTTATTTTTTTACACTATTTTTTGGAATTTTTGGTTTGGCTCCATTTTTAATCTACCATGTGAAAAATAAATAAATTCTGATTTTGCTGTGTTCGTACCATTTATTTTGGCTCTCTTTCCCAATATTTTAGTATACAGTTTTGGATTGTGGAAAGAAGCAATCCTATGGATTGTAGGATGAAGTTAATGGACTATTTTAGTAATTTGAATTAATTATTTTTGTCATTTTACAAATCGAGTATGAATGTGAAGTAGTTATGATTACAAATATAAAGTAATTGAGATCGTAAATGTGAAGTAGCTATTGATGAGAGAAAAAAAGCAAAAAAAAAACGTGGTTGCTCCGTGCCCCACCACGAGGCCGGGTAAGAACTCTCTCTCCTTGTCCTGATTTTTTGGTTCTTGCTCAACAGATAACAGACCGGTGGTTGACAATCCGCCATCGACTTGTACATGTCTTCAGCAAGGTGAACCCCAAACCAATTGACATACTGAGAAGGGTTGGCAAACGAGCTCGAGGAAGGCGATCCACAATCATTAAAACCGTTAATTTTATGTTCCTCCACAATATCCACGGCAGACTTTGTAAAGCTCCTTGAAACCATACTTGTTCGAATTATTCATTACTTTCCTCAAGGCACTGTAGTTGTCTACATAAACTATAACTGATTTTGGAATCCTGAGAACATTCGGTGTGGCTTAGATGGCTGTGTTGTGAGGGTAAGTTTGTTGGTTCACAGCCCCTAGGCACTCCATATCGTCTCGGTCTATGAAGGAGCCACATGCATCGACAAAGTTAGGCACCGTGTTGGTGGTAGCCTTGAACAACAACATACTTTGTACCCCTTTATCGGCAATGCCTATTGAGGGATAACGTTTTATCACTCAAATAAAGTGGTTGTTTCAGTTGTAGACATTTTCATGACTTTGTTAAGATATTTGATCTTAAAAGTCACTAAGGGGAAGGGAAACTACTACTACTACTGCAACTGATTTTTGATAGATGGCATGGCAGACTACTCTGTCCATCATTGTGCCTCTTCATATAAACATATATATGTATATTGAGTTAGTTATACTTCTTCTCTAAAATAGTTCAAATCACCAAATCCTGTCACTTCTTTCATAACTATTAAAATCTCCCCTCTAAATTTATCGCATTTACTCAATTTCCCTGTTAGAACTTTGGATGGAAAATGATTATTTCAAATATGGATTTTGTAACCATTTCTCTACATTCAAACAAATGGATTAGGCTTGCTATCATTTTCCTCGTCCTTTTTGTAAGGTGTACATAAACTAGTTCAACTTGATTCATTTTCTCAAATCAAGTCGGTTAGTTTAAAATCCGTTGGTTTTAAATTTCTAAATCGTTGAGTTTAGTAATATTAGAATTTGTTAGCATTTATCATCATCTTTTGATTTGGAAAACCTAACTGGCTGGGACGTACGACGCTTGTAGAAACGCAATCGTGCTTTGCGTTATCAATAGTATAAAAAAATAAAATTATGTATGCTAATAACTATAGTTTTTGGTTTAGTAATAATAGCTTGATCCGAACAATTAATATTAGAGAACAATTAATATTAGAGAAAGGTCATAGGATCCATGTCATTAGGAATAACATAACAGAACCATGGAGCTTATGGGGCTGCAATCAACTAACACCAACCGTCACATAGTCCCATGCTTTGCGCTGCCTAAAGGGAAATAAGTTGTGCCTTTACTAACAAGTATAACTTTTGGTCTAGTGATAAGATTTTAATCCCAAAAGATCTTGCTACTTTAGATTATGTTCAATAATTATAATTATATATATATATATATATATATGTATGTATGTATGTATATATTTATATATGTATGTATATATGTGTATATATATATACACACACAAAAATACATGTGATAGATGCACATATACATAGTGCATTCATACATTTTTTCTCATTTATACCAATTTATTTTTATGAATACTAGCTTTTAAACCCCCCAACCCAAAAAAAAAAAAAACAATCATTAATATTTAGAGCTGGTTTTGTTTACATTTCTAAAAGGAATTATTTTTCTCATTTTTTACTATTTAAAATCCCCCAAAATTGTTTATTTACTCATTTTCCAATAAAAACACCATTATTTTCATTTTAAGGCTTTTCACTCAATTAGAAATTTTAAATGTCAATTTTTAGACCTACAGATGTCATTTTTTAACCTATAACTTCCATTTTGTCAAAATATGACCAACTTCATTAGTATTTGATTTCATGTTACTAATTGAAAACAAACTTATTCAATACAAACTAAATAGTATTTTTTTTATCCAAATAATATTGATACGACATAAAAAAAAGGTTATAAGAGTCATACTAAAATAAATAAAATTTATACTCAATATAATTTGAATTATTCTTATGAAAACATTAAAAACAAGCATAATTTTAAAATATTACATTTTTTTTTCTCGCATGTAAACATATAAATCAAACATATTTTTATTTTTAAACCTCATAAATTCAATATTTCTATATAACCAATCCAAACATATTTTTATTTTTTCACAAAATTTAGTGAAAATACTTTTAACTTTTGTAATATTGAAAATATCACTGCAGTTCTGAAAACCAAGACAATTGGGTTTTAATTTTTATCAATAATACCCACTGACTCCCTCTCCCTCCCGTCTTTCCAATTTTATTTTTATTATTTATTTAATTACAACAATGAATAAGTTCTTTATTTTTTTTACTTATCATTATGTATTTGAATTGCAACTACAAATAAATTTAGTTGTGAATGAATATAAATTCACGAATCTCTAACCCAATCACTAAATAAACAGAAGTCATCCAAGCTGATCTCTCGATTTGAAAATATAATAATGAATTTAGAATTATTTCTTTTTATTAATCCATAGCATATGATTAAATTTTTACCATAGATCCTCGCCTAGCTAACCACATATATCCCAATCCTTTCACTCTACAACACTAACTTTTTAGTGTTCTTATTTGTCCATTTGTTTCTGTGTATATATATTTCTTTGCTGAGTCAATTTTCTTGAAAATTACAATATCCTCATAATTACGATGCATAATGGTTTTCTTCTTGTACCGGCAGTACATGCATATTTTGTTAATGAATTTGAACTAGGGATGGGCTTTTGGGTTGGATACCCAATCAAATCGGGTACTAGCAGAAGACGTCGGATATTTTATTGAAAATATTGAATTTCGAATTGCTTTGAATTGGATTTTGAAATTTTGAGTTGAGTATGAGTAGGATGGTCATAAAATAATATTTTATTATTATAAATAAATATAGAATGAATTTTGAATTTTTATTTTTAAAATAATAAAATAAATTTAATACGTGATTATCTCTTAATTCTAAAAATATTTGACAAAATATATCTCTAGATTTGTCCGTTGCCATCCTAGATATGCCATAGAATTGTTCTATAGACTTGAAAAAAAAAAAAAAAAAAAAAAAAAGGGACTATTCAAGCATTCATTTCACAGATAAAGCAACTTTCAAGCTTGTCCGTCCCAAGTCCCAACCTCAAGCCTTTCTTCACACTTCACAGCACCAAGTTTCCGGCGTGCACAGCGGGCGACGGCTCCGGCATAACAGTGACGGTAAGCTTTTTCTTTTTCATTCTGATTTGATATTTTTGGAAGTGTATTTAAAAGCGGTCAAATTTAAATTTTCTATGGCGGAGGAAGAAGAAGGGATGTTATCAGAGCTCTTCTCCACGGGTCTTGAGGTATAGACATAAAAAATTTCAGCTCAAAATACATTCAAGAGGAAAACTTTGACAATTATTGAATGAACAAGAAAGAAAGCAGCTGGATTCTTAAAAAAATGTGAGGAGAGGCGAGGCTTTCTTCCTATTTTGGTGCTTTGGGTACTTCAAAAAGAGCTATTCTTTTTATATATGCAGAAAAGAAGCTTCTTTGGCCTTACTGCAGCCTTTCTTTTAGCTGGATTTTGTCTAGAAACAGAATTCCCATATCTGTCGATTTTTTATAAAAATAAAAAACAAAAAAACAAGAAAAAGGAAAATACCTCGGGTACCCAGTTATGGGGTATCCCTTCGGCGTTGGGCTGGGGCAGTGATGCTGGTTATTTTTCAGTGATTAAATGTGTAAATTATCTAGCAAATATTTAATATCTTTAAGATCAATTTACCTTTGAATCAAAATTAATAATCTATTAAATTAAAATAAAATAAATAAAATTCTCATTCCCATCAAACAACAAAAATATGAATTTTGGGTAAATAAAAAAAAAAAAAGGAACAAATACAGAGAGAGAAGTTGCTCTGCCCACAAAAATATATTCAATATACTTGAGGTTGCTTAAAGATAGTGTCCATGTTTGAACGTGTCTATGAAGCTAATGGGCTGTTTAGCAGGCCCATGCCTATAATACAAGCTCACAGTTTTGGGTCACTATTAATTTGATTTCTCAAATAATCTGTTCATTTAAATTAATTACTCAGAAGAGCTCAAAATCCCCTGTGTACATTATTACTAGTGTAAACCCCGTATCATGCATGAAATTCATTACAATAATAAAAAAAGAATGAATTATATTTTAAATAGTACAAAGAAATAAAATTTTGAACGGTATTAATCCATATTTTACTAGATAATTAAATACTTTTTAGATATGTAACGAACATAATGCGTAAAATTGACTGGAGAAATATTCAGTACATGTTGTGGAGTATTTTTAAAATAAAAGTTCATTTGTATGATGATCTTTTTTAATATGAATTTTTTTAAAATATTTATAAATATTATCAAGTGTTTGGTATAAATGTACTTTAATGTTTATCATGTATTGTAGAAGTGCAATAAAAAAAATTTAAAAATCACAAATTTATATTTCTCGAGAATAAACTTTTAATAGAATGACTTATTATAAAAATTCATTCAAAAATAATTATATGACAAATGAAGTTCCATATGTAAAAGCCTATTTAGAATGGTTTCCAAACTGCATCTCGTTTATCAACTCAAATCTTATTGATTATGTGTTAGCCGTACAAAAAGTTACAATGGTACCTCTTTGATACATACATTCCTTCTTTTTATAATTTTCTTCCATGAGAACTAATTCAAGATTTTAAGATAACAGAAAGATATGTATATAAAAATATTAGACTGAAAAGTGAATTATTTGGTTGATAATGAAACTGTATGCTCTTTGTTTTTACCTTTATGCATATGTACACAAACATATCAAAACTCAAAGAAAAATATGTTTCTACAAAAATAAACAAACTTTTAAGTGTAGAAATGCAATGTTTTACAACCATAACTGAAAGAGGAGATAGAAAAACAAAGAGAAATTCTTACGAACAAAAAATTACAACAACTAAAACAAATTGAACATGAAATAGATGAATAAAATAAGCAATAAAGGAAAAGTTCTAAACTATGAATAGAAAACCAGGAAATTAGTACAACTACTTCAAAAAAAAAGAAAATACAAATAAAAAAATTATAAAGAATTGATTAATTAACTTCAACCATGTTACGAAAATAGGAAAAAATATTGAATAATAACTTTTACCTAATGCACATAAAAAATTTGTACTAAAAAAATGAAAACTCAACAAACTTATATAAATTTTAAAACAATAGAAAGCTATAAACATAATATAGATATAAAAAAATGGAAAAATTTAATGAACATATGCCAACATTTGATACGATGTTTTTATAAGTGGATCGATGATTAAATCGGTATTATTAACAATTAGTAGTTCAACTGGTCGGACTGCTTCAATAGGCGGTCGGGCCGATTTAATGAAAATTAATTATATTTTTTATTTTATTATGTAAAATGATAATATAATAAATTAATTATTATGCAATACATTTTAAATGTAAAAATAAATAAATAACTACATAAAAAAATATATAACAAAACACAAAATCCAAATAATTACACAAATATAACAAAATATCAAATTTAAACCTTTATAAAAATTAAAAATAATTTTTTTTTTAAAAGATGAAAACAGGTCAAACTGTTTTGGTCGGTTTTGACCGGTGTGATCGGTTAATAACCGGTCAAATTGGTCAAATGATTTTTTGATCTTAATCGGATCGAACCGATTTTCGGTTTTCAATTTGACCGACCTCCGATTCCTGGTTGGATCTGTTGAACTGACCGGTCCGATCCGATTTTTTGATTACATGATCAAAGTTCAAAATATAAAAATAGAACAAAAAATCAATAAATCACAAAATGAACCATAGAGGATTGAAAGCAAATCAAACAAAGCAAATTCAATAGAAATTAAAGACAATTTTTCAAAATTACGCTGACATCTAATGTGAATCGTAGCAGAATATTAAGACAAAAGGGATGCAAAATTACATGTAGAGAGAGTTCAAGAATGAAAATTTCAAAAAAATTTAAGTAACGAGAAAAAACTATCAAGAGATCAAAGGAAGAGAAGTGCATCATAAAAAAGATTGTATCTACATTCAAATTCTTAAATTGTAGTTAACTTGGTATTATCATAATTGAAATACTCGCTAATTTATTTTTTTAAGCTAATCAATTTTTGGTTAAAGATTTCCTAATTTGTGTGAGTGAATGAGTATAAAGAAGGTATTAAAAGTCATTAAACTGGGAATGATTTAGTTGGCAATATAGAATAACTTAGAAAACCAATAAATTTACATCAAGTGTTAAAACTAATGGAAAATTATATATTTAATTCAAAAACTCAAAATTCTGAGAATTTAGTTTTCGGTCAAAATTAATTTAATTGTGGTCAACAACCCCCTTTTTATATTATATATAGTACAAATAAGTCCAATCAGTAAGTAATTGGAGAAACATTAGGAAGGTTACCATGAAAATGTTGTCCCCTGAGAATATTTTATTTTGTTTTTTTTTTTTTTTTGGTGCTTGTGAGGGGTTCAAATTTGTAGCCTTCTAGGCAGTGTAAAGATTTTTATAGTTTAGTACTTCTAAGTTAAGTTTCTCTTATATATATATATAAGTTTGAGAGTGTTACAGTAGATAGTTTTTGGAATTTAAAATAGGTACGGTTATGGGATGGTTCCAAATTCAGATACGCCCCGTCCCGAATCCTCTTTATTTCAAACTGATTTTAAAAATTATAAACGGATTTGAAGGCGAGTGTTGATTTTTTATTTTTAAACCCTTCATACCCCATTTTATTTTTTATTTTAATATATATATATATATATATATATATATATAAATGTATGTAATACTATTTTTTGAAAAATATAAATTTTAGAAAATATTTGTGGTGTTATTTTTTAAAAAATATATTTTTTAATATTTTTAAAATTATAAACTTGGTCTAACGGGTCTAGTAAATTTAATTTAGACCCAACAAACTCATGTTTAAGCGATTAAAAATTTTGACGAGACAAATATCGAATTTTAACAAATCCACCCCAAACCTTCCTATTTCCATCTCTAATTTAAAACTTGAATTACACGCTTGAGTAAGAAATTATTCAAGAGAATCTGAAATTAATAGAGGGCATAGTACTTAAATACATCAAGCAGAATGAATATTTTTCTGCTCGAATAACAATCTACCATCTCATGGTTTATCTCTTTCACACCAAGTTAGAAAAATGTGAAGACACTATTAATCTCTATTTAGCATATAATTATCTAAATTGGATACACTAGATCAAATACTTACAGCTGAATGCTCGAAGAAAATGGTATAGGTTGCTACAATTTGTAATTTAACATAAAAGCCAGTACTAAAATCTTAATAGGGGAAATTTGGCTTTTGGTCCTTCAAATGAAAAAGCTACTACTAATAATGCAATACGGAAATTTTTGTTTTTAGTCCTTCAAATTTGGCTTCATCATTATTTTAGCCTCTCAAGTTTCGGCCTTAAATCTTTTTTAGTCCCTTAACTTCTCAGTTTTTGCCCCCACCCAATAAATCAAGTTTCTGTAATTCAGAATTCACCACACAGATATCATAAAACAAGTTGAGAATATTAAGAGCTAACCATAAGTAGAAATTCGAGTTCAAGCTCATGTGAACTCAAAGACTGAAAAAAAGAGAGAGTAATTTTGTTTCAAAATATGATGTGTATAATAACCCTCCATTTTAGTCGGTTTTGGGTTTGCCTTGCCCAAAGTAAACTCAAGAATAAGGTTCCATGTATGCCCCGTATTATGGTGCACTTATTCAATTGTTTGTATACAAATCATTTACTAAAATTTCTTCTGTGTCAAATTTAATAATTTTATAACGATTTACTTCACTTTTCACTTTATCTCTTGATAGTATCCATATAAAACTACGGTGGATTTTTCCTGAAATATAACCTCAGATCTTTATTATCTGATTCTATACGCAGGGCCAAGCATGTTGCCGCGACACGCCCGTATTTCTTCTAGATTGTATCTATTTCGAAAATCATTAACCAGTATTTCTTCTATCTTAAATTTATTATTTTTATATTTATTTTAGGATATCTCAAAATAAAATTCTTTTTACCAAAATGAAAAAGTATTTTTCTAAACTATCATATCAATTAATAATGAGGTGCCAACACTAATTTTAAGGGTAATAGTGTAAAGTATGCAAAACTTTTATTTTTTTAATTATCATCTAAAACTTTACATCAAATTACCTTCATAATTTTGGAATGGAGGAAGTATTTCGGATGAGTTTATAGGAAAATAGCTATCTAGCTTTTTTGCAATGACAGGATCATAAAATGTTCATGAAGTCTGTTTCTAGGATCAACGTTATATGGAAATAGGTATTGTTTTTGACAGAACATAAGGAATAAATTCTTGCGCAGTTCAATAGGCTGAACAAAAATAACTACAAACATACAAAGGATATAACGAAATAAATGCCTGGAAATAAAGTTGAGGGAACAAGAAAACAGATGCAAATAAATGCCAACATGAAATGAGAAATGCCATTCATGACGGGACTTGAAGCAAATAGAAAAACCAATGAGGGACAGATGAATGTGCACAACATTATGGAGATAGGGCTGTGTATTAAATTTGCTACAATTTTAATTATGGCCGTATTTGATTGTTTACATTTTATAGGAAAAATATATGTTATATGTGGATCCCTCGTGCAAATTTAATGCATCGTATGTGTGCAAGTTAAATATTTCAGCAGAATATATGAATGATTTATTTATTGTCAAAATTGAGACGTTGATGGTCTAAAAAGTGTGAAGGATAAAAGTTGGGAGGCTAAAGAGCCCGTTCTGATTTTATTTTTAAATTTATTTTCATGTTTCTAGTGTTTTAGGATTAAAAATATTTCACGTATAAAACAAAAATATGTTTGAATTAGTTATGTTTTTATATTGATTATATAGGTTTGAAAATGAAAATATATTTATTTTATGGTATTAGTTACATGAAAAAATATAAAATATAAATGCATAAAAAAATATGAAATATTAATAAATTTGAAAAGAAAAATATGTTGTATTTGTGATGAAAATAGATAAGACAAATGCATCTTTGGAGTTTATATAGTAATAGATGGAAAAATACGCTCTAGCAATGAAAACAAACAACCCCTAAAATTATTGGTTGAATTTAAGGAATCAAAATTAAAATTTTCATGATGTGAAATCACCATTGTTGTTCAAACAAATTAAGTATAGTAGACTTAGTAATTCTTAATTTGGAGCCATCTGTATTCATTAAATGAAAAAAAAATGTTAAGGTCAAATAACAATATTAAAATTGATAGTGCTAAGTAGAATTTTTATTTTGTTTTAATCCTATAGCTTTCTTTAACTTTCTTAGGAGATTTCTAGAGCTAAAAGTGCAAGTTTTATTTAGAATCATATAGCCTCTGATCACTTATATGATGCAGTAAATAATTTTTATAAATTTAATAGTGCTAAAAATGATATATTATTGACAATTAGTTATATAAAAAATTGTATATGAATTTTTACTATTGAGAATCAATGATGCATGGATAATGATAACTCAATAATAATAACTATTGTCACAATGATTCAGTGATTATGTTTGTGTTATCATCTAGTTATCACTATACATGTATCACTAATTGTTAATAGTAACACCAAAGAAATAATTTTTGTTATTATTAAAATTATAAAAATCATTATTGTAGCAAAATAGAACACTTATATATTATTGGTGATAACTTTAATATTATTAATTAATGTTTTCTCACTAATATTATTTTTTTTCTTCTGGTGACCGTGTCATGCTAAACATAAGTTCCCCATAAGAATGTTTGAAGAACTAGCTATGCCATGCAACACCTTTTGACTTATGTCATCCTTTATCTAAAGTACCAATTTTCCATATCAACTAAATTTTAAGTAGCAATATGAAAACACAATAGACGAGTAAAACAACAAATATACGACTATACACTAGAAAAAAATAATAGAAAAATACGACTATACACTAGCTAATTTGGTTAATAGGAGAAACATAAGTTTGAAGAGAAGTGTTATCTTTTTAAAGAAAAAACAAAAATCAACTAAACTTGGGAAAAGAGAAGATAAATATCAGTATTAAAGGAATTGAGAAATATTAACAAAGGTCCTATTTAAACCGATTGGTTTATAATAAATATCAGTGTTAACACTATTAGAAAAATAATATTAATAGCAAAATATCAATTGACAACATAAAAATTGTCACTAATTGATTTTTATGTTTTACTTAATGTTATTTTATTTAAGCCCAACAAATGTTTAGTTCTAGTTCAAAAAAGTTTGTTGATCCAAGAGGCTCAAATTATTTCAAATGGTCCATATGACTCATGTCCTGTGTAAATGGGTATAAATACCACATCCCATATATTTTTAAAAGATGGGTTGTTTATTTCACTTGCTTTTTCAATTGATTATAAATTTTTTTTTTTGGAATACTTATTGATCTAAATATTAGAGGGATTTTCTTGGGATAATTTTAAGGTCTTTCTAACTATGTGTTCGTGCTATAGACAGGAAAACTTGAGAGGATTAGATTACAAGTATAAAAGGAGGAGTTGTTTGTAAATAGGAGATACTTGCAAGAGATCCATTTATTGTAGAGGAGCAATTCTACTTTAACATCTATAGCTAATCTGTATCAAATTATATATTAAGTAACAAAAATCAATATTTTACTACAATAATGAATTTT
This sequence comes from Paulownia fortunei, assembly GCA_019321725.1. Classification (NCBI taxonomy): domain Eukaryota; kingdom Viridiplantae; phylum Streptophyta; class Magnoliopsida; order Lamiales; family Paulowniaceae; genus Paulownia; species Paulownia fortunei. Next base: position 4,520,403 of record CM033118.1, on the reverse strand, counting down.
TACAAATTTAACAGTGATAAAATTAATTATTATTAGCAATTGATAACACATGTATAGTAGTAATTTTTTTATCACTAGATTGTTATTATACACTTATCAATATTTATCAACAGTTACAACTTACATATTAATACTTGGCCTAAATGTTAATAGGGACAACTTAAAAATAGTTTCTATTACTATTAAGCATTTAAGAGCCATAATTATCGTAAAATAGTTATTATCACTTAAAATATATTATTAATAATGATTTTTATATTATCATCCCCCCCCCCCCCCCCAAGTATAAAGGGGAAAAAAAATTAAAGAATGAATAAATATGCCAAGTTGCACAATGGATAATAAACTGAACGAAGGTCTTATTATTAGACACTGAGCATCTGCAACACTTACTGCTCAAATGGAGTATAATTAATATGGTGATGTTACTTTTATCTAGGAATGAATAGCGTAGACTTTGCTGGATAGGGTAACGGATAAAGATGAGTCTTCAGGAATGAAATTGATTGCATTGCCAAAAAGATTGCAAAGTGACAATCTATGCTACACGTCAGTAATGAAATTGATTGTCGTCAAGGTGTTTAGAATACTTGTCCATTATTCATTAAATATAACATCTTACATATTTTTATATATTTATGAGCTGTCTTTTAAATGTATTGGATTGAGAGTACTTTATTAGGCTATAAACCACTGGAAAAACACATACTATTTAGGTGTCAATTTTAATATTTTAGAGGAGAACTACATATATGAAATTCTTGGCATTTTTACACTTTCACCCCCAATGTTGGTGCAAATAGCATTGTTTCATTAAGTAAGGATACTTTTGGAAACAGAACAAAAGTCATTTGTCAATGAAAACTTGTCCAAATGATCAAAAGTTGGCATAGATCTTGTGTTCAAATTCCACCATACGTGTAGCATTTGACTCATTCCATATCGATACAACCATTGTTATATCATAGTCAGTTGTGATTTGATTTATGATAATTGATTAGTTATATGATTTATAATCACTTCACCTAAAGAGAAAAACTAATTATATTAGAAAATTAAACATTATTAATGAACATCTTAAAAATTTTAGAGCCCTCGATCGTTGACAGAGGGAGTAATTCACAGCCTTGAAAGTAGTTGTCATGTGGGCGATAACTTCCATGCTACGTAAAATATAATGGGCTGATAGAGTTAATATTGTAACATGGATCCCACTATTTTTTTTTAATGTAAAGTCACAATACAAAAGATAATATAAGCAATATTAAGATATATAAATTCTAAGAATTAGTCTATGTACACCACCAATATCATCCTATCCCACCAAAAATAAATAAAAAAATCACTAAAAAAGAAAAAAAGAAAGAATAAGAAGTACAAATTGTAAACATAGAATTTTTTTTATAACCTAAATAATTTGTAACAAATAAATGTCATCTTGACAACATGTCCATCGATAATGAAATCTGAAAAAGATAGACTAAAATACACTTGCGGAGATGTCCTTGTTATTTTCATTAATGGAGGCATCTGTCCTCTCTCAGTGGGCACAGAGCTTTCAATACTCAACAGTTCAATAGTATTATTCAGCCCTAAACAATTATTGCTGCTATCTGATTTCTTCTATAGTCACCATTTATTTAGTTATCACGCAGAGCAAAAATAAAGAGACACAGAAAAATACGGTTTATAAGGCTAAGTAAGAGATCCGAGGTCAAGTCTTATGATTAGCTATTTAAGAAAAAGAATTCTACATGCTAGGTTTCACCAAAAAAGAAAAAGAAAAAGAAAAGATAGAAATATCATTAGTATGCAAGAGACATGTTAGAAATATTGAATACTAAATAATTCGACTCTCTAATAATTAAAATTTTTACATGAGGAAGTCAATCAATAGAAAGGACAATTAACCTGAGCCCAACTACCACAACTGGCCTGATGGTGGAGGAGCCAATTTGATTTCGTGCCCAAGGGTTCAAACCTCCCTCCGGCCAACCCACAAAAGTTTTATGAGTATAACCAAATGTGCATGGTTTATAAATATTATGTCTCTATAGATTTAGTGTAAAAAAAAAAAAAAAAAAAAAAGAACCGTCGTCAAAGTTAGAACTTTATTTTCGAACGTGTTTCACCCACATAGCTGCAGCAAACATTAACCCATCTTTGGGCAAAGATAACCATCGCTAATATTGTAGTAAAGTAGGTTACCTTCTTTCCTTTGTTAAAATCTACTGAATTTGAATCTAAACACATGTACTTCAATAGGACATTGTAAGACTAATCTTCTGACATCTTATTAAAGTAGTTTTGTGGATGTTTTCTTGAAAATTATTAAGGTAAGATGTATTCTTGGAGGAGGAACACGCCCCCACCCCCACTCCGTAAAAAATGAAGGGGACAAATAAAGTGGTTGGTTTCATTTCTTCACTGAGTTTTCGGCCCATGATGTTCCCTTCTCTGCATTTGCATGTGAATTACAGACGTCCTTCATTCAATTATTTTTTTCAGTACATGCATGGTCAGAGTCCGTATTTGTTTATTATTTTAGGTTCTGTTATTTGCAAAGCAATTTTAATTGCACGTCATCACATGATCACCAAAAAGGATTACTAGATCAAGATCACTCGATCTCAATCTTGTCAGGCACTTTATTACCCAAATCAGAATGTATTATAAGTATTTGTTATTCATGAATGCAACCTATAATTGTATGTAAACTAATGAAGGGAGCCATAATTTGCTTTGCAAATATTTAAGGATAAATACGTCACCAAAAAGAAGATTTCAGATGCAGAAAAATACTTCTCCCGATGATGATATGTTTCGGACTCTATTCAATTCGAATCCGTCTCAAAATTTAAATAAATTTCAATGGAATATATGTACTCCTTGAACTTTGGTGATTAAAACTTATAAATTTTCAATGGATTTCGGACAGAAATTACTTCTGTCTCTAAATCCGTATCTGTTTTCTCACAATTTTTTATCCGAGTTTATTTTATTGAATGCAACCTGAAATATAAATTCATGAGAAATCCATCTCAAATTTGTGTAACTTTTAAACATATTTCTTTTCTGTCTTCTTGCGAAAGGGTTCAGGACTGACCCGCAAATGTTTTATTATGGTATGATTGTTGCTTGCTTGATATTGTATTTTTCTATTTATTTTTTATATGAAGTATATTAATTGATTCTCTAATTTTCTCAAATTATTTGAGCCATAACCAATATGATCGTAAGTATAACTAGTGCTTATTTGACATTGTGATGATTATTGTGTCATTATAATTATGTCCACACAATTATTTTTGACTTTGTAAAGTAGACACCATAATGTTAAAAGGTGAGAAATAAAAAAAAAAACCCATCACTCTGGCTCAATTTAAACTTGATTTAGTGAAGCAAATGTTCACGTGACTGTTACTTTCCTTACCTTAAAATATAAAATCCAAGTCTCCTAGCTTTGTTATTTGTTTGGGTTATTCAATCTCAACAATTTGAGTAGATTTTGTGGAATGTAAGATTAATTCGCTCAAACATTTTCTCATCCGTACAGACTATTCAAAGTTGAAAAGCAAAATACAGTGAGTTTAATAATGCTAACCCAAAACAACTTGACCTTGGAAAGGAAAAACTTCAAGCTAGAGGAATATTACTTTTAATGGATAATATACAATCTTGGAATAGAAAATTAATTTGCACCTAGTGTGAGAGCTTATAGATGAATTGCGGTGCAAATCAAATCATCTATTTTAATTTGATATTTTATTTAATATTTTACAAAATAAATTTTTATTTAATATTTTACAAAATAAATATATATTAAATATATAAAATATTTTTTTCAATCTACAATTGACATAATCATATATACTTGTCTTATATTTGTAAATTAAAATATGAGATAAAATAATAAATTAAATATATAAAATATTTTTTTAATCTACTTAATCATATATACTTATCGAACAACTATAAATTAAAATATAAGATAAAACAATAAATTAAAAAAAAAAAACATAAGATCGCAAATAGCAAGACAGAAACTTAACTTAAGTGACATTATTTAACCACAATTTAAAAACAAGGAAAGACCTCTCATTCTATATACCAAAAGGAGGTAGACTTAGACTAGCAAATATGCCAAGGCAAATCAAATCTTGAATAGAAGTAAATTATTCTCGTGCCTGCACAAAACCCTAAAACACATTTTCTGAAACAGAACCAGACAATTCACTGCAAACAACAATCATTCATGCTACGGCAATTAAGTCATCCCAAATTGCAGTTTCTTTCTGAGCAAATAATGAAACGGGGGGCTGCAGTATGTGCCATTAAGAAAGGAATTTGTGATCACTTTATACACTGCTTCTGTGAGGTGAGCTCCATCCCAGTTGATGTACTCAAAAGGGTTGGCGCAGAAACTGGAGGAAGGCGAGCCGCAGGTGTTGAAAACGTCGAAATTGTAGGCACCGCCACCATAGCCACAGCACACTTTGTACTGCTCTTTGAACCCATATTTCCTTGCATTCTTCAGCACTGTCAGGTGGGCATTGTAGTAGTCTGCATAAACGATGACAGATTGTGGGTATTGCTTCCTGAGACTGTTCAGCTTGGCCTGGAGAGCGGCGTTGTGAGTGGACGTTAGCCGGTTCATGCTGGCTACGCAGCCCATCTCGTCTCTGTCTTCAGGGGAAGCAAGTGTGAAGGAGTATGTTATGCAACCCGTTGGTGGTAGTCCTTGAACAACTACATACTTTGCTCCCTTGTTCAGCAATACCTGGAATGGAAGAGAAATTATCAGATCGTGAGAATAACTGGGAAAAAAAAGAAAAGAAAATGGGTTAAAAAAGGCTTGCAGATGAGCTGATACAGTAGATTTTTGTTTCCTATGCAACAGGGGAAGGAGGAAGTATAGGAGCCGGCAAGGAGGCAGGGATGGAGCCAATTTTAGTTTTAGGAAGCGAGATTGAATTTTTTCTTAAAAACCATGGCGGCCAAAGATATACTTTCGACCATATGAAAGGTAGTTTTATTATTTTTAAAGAGGTAAAATTTCAAAATTTAATAAATTCATGAATAAAATTTTTGTTTATATAAACTCCGGCCCTGGCGCCGTCCCCGCCGTCCCTGCAAGGAAGATCGACTCTCAGTTGATAATAAGTGCAAATATTGATGTGTAGCATT